>CM028137.1:504982500-504987500 GCA_016271365.2 Neoceratodus forsteri
CACCTCCCCATCCAGAGAATGAAAGCTGCAGGGTTGCGTGTACGTTCCCGGGTACCATACAGTGAAGACAATTCTTCTCTTGGCATAGGACTCCACACCTTTGCACCTATGGATGGCAGAGGGCACTGTGCATTGGCTAACAGACAGGCTTTTTGCCCTGTGCTTCTGTATCTGTGGCCACATGGAAGTGCAGGGACCAGAGGACCCTGCACTTCCACAGCACAGACAGTCCCATGAATTTTTGACATCTGTCACTGCACGGAAGTGCAGGGCCCCCGCAGATGGATGGAATTATCCCTTGGCATAGGGCCCAACGGGCCCTGTGTGTCTAAGGACAGGATTCCATTAGCTCAAAATGAAAAGAAACTTTTTGCAAAAAAACTTTGTTAATACACCGGTCAACATTCAAGGTAACACCACAAAAGTAGGGAAATGTAGAGTTTTCAACCCTAACTCCCCATTACCCAAGCAGCAAAAGGAAACGGACATTAAGCTTTTGGGTCTCTAGAGTACTGGCTGATCAGTGGTGGGGTCTTCCTTGGGGTGTCCACCCTAATGCCCATCCACTTCCATGAGCAAACCATGTCAGACATGATCTCCCTGCATGAAGAAAGCTACAACACACTGTGCTGGCAACATGTGGCGAGATATACTTATCTACCTTTGAAGAGTGTATCACTATAAGACACTGGCTTGGAGCTGTACCTTATCCTTCGGATAGAAAGCTACAGGCTGGGGGTGAGCATTAGGGTTGACAACCTTACGAAAGAACAGATTCCTTCCCCAGGACCAGAGACCCAAAACCTTAATGTTTTCTCCTTCTGCTGCTTGAGGGTGGGGGCGGAGAGTTAGGGTTAGAAACCATAATGCCACATTTCCCTACTTTTGTAGCATTAACTTGAACTCAAAGTGGTGCATTAATGAAGTTTTTTGCATATATGTGTATGTATGGGGGTGTGTGTGTTATATATATATATACATATACATACACACACACATACATACATACATGGCAAAAAACTCTGTTTAATGCATTAGTTAGGGTTGTTGCACAGCGACAAAGTGAGAAATTCAGTGTTAGGGTCGAAAACCCCTTGGACCCCTGCCCACCCCAACCAGCACTGGGGCGTGCATTGGGGTAGTCACTAACTCCCACCCCATCACATGTGTAAAGCAGCAGAAGTATAGGAGAATGGGGTGAGAGTTAGGACAGACGACCCCAATGCCGGTTGGGGGTGGGCAGGGGGTCCAAGGGGGGTTTTCAACCCTAACACCGAATTTCCTCACTTTTGTCACTGTGGAACAACCCTACCTAATGCATTAAACAGAGTTTTTTGCCTCTAATTTCCCTTCTTTTTGAGAATGATAACTAGAAATAGTGAACGTAGTGCAGCGGCAGGAGCGCGGGGCTCGAGCCACATGATGTCTTGTGGCATAGTAACAGGAACAGCAACGCAAACAGAAGCGCTAACAGTGGCGCACATGGTAATGCAAGCGCAAATGAGAACAGAAAGGGTAATGCACACGGTGGCGTAGACGGGAACGGTCTGCCGCGTAATGTGTTGTCACACAGTAACATGGTGCCTGCAAACGGAAATGTCAATGGGCATGATGACGCCAAAGTGAAATAGAAAGAGAAACAGTACTGTAGACACAAATGGCAAAAAATAACAGAAAGCATAGCGCAAATAAAGCATAAGATACGCACATGGTGGCGCAGGCGTCAGCGGTAAGTGAAACGGGTACAGAACCGCAAGCGGAAAGGGCAACGGTAACAGTAATGTAAGCGCACAGGCTGGTTTTCCCCAAAACCTGCATAGAGAAAGACAGTGAGTACAAAGAATGTATGCATAATAATGGGTATCGGAGCAGAAAATGAGGACTTGGAATACTAAATAGGTTATATCTCAGGAACCGTACAATGTAGAAAAATTTTTTAAAAAGTCATATGATTTACGACTGTCCTAGCTAGTTTTGTACTTGGCCCCCAGGGGCTAAGCGTTTTTCTGACGAAAAGTCCGTATCTCGCACCGTTTCCGAGATACGGGCCCTGAAGCGGCGATGACGTCGTAATGTTATCCTATGGGAAAAAAAGAGAAGTTCGGAGCACCATAACTTTGCCTCCCTGTAATATTTTTCCACCAAACCACTGAAAGGCACATCTGTGGGCTGTTGGCTGTCTTCCCTCCAAATTTCAGGAAAAAAGACCAAACTGTTATTTTGCAGCAGGGTGCCAAAGGATTCCTGTACTGCGTCGGGCGCCGTAATGTTATTCTATGGGGAAAAACATCAACTTTGGACAGCCGTAACTTTGCCGCCGTGTAATATTTTTTCAACACAACACTGAGAGGCACATCTGTGAGGTGTCGGCTGCGTTCCCTCCAAATTTCAGCCCAAAACTCCAAACCGTTCTTTTGCAGCACAGTGCCAAAGAATTGCTGTCATTCTCCCACAGACTAGGAAACTACTGTCGCAATTTGCGAAAGCTTTCGCAAAAATTTGCGACACTTTCATCAGCATGAAAGTACTTTTTCCAGAAATTTGAAAAACATATTTCTGGGGTGTTTTACCCCAAAATAAGACATGGCTAGCATCCTCAGAGTCCGACTAGGTGAATACAAAAAAAATTAGGTTGCTAGAGGGTCCCAAATTTAAATGCCAAGCATTTCTCTGATCACCAACTGAAAACAAAATGGTGGATTTGCGAAGTAACAGGCCCATTTGCGAAAGTAAAAATGCATTTGCGACACTGTCAAACTTTTTGTTAACTTTTCCCATTGACTTATAATGGGAAATTGTTTTTTGAATAACTTTTGAACCGTTTAATATTTTTTCACCAAATCTTCGAAAAGCACATCGGGGACCCCGGCCGCACGTTCCCTGAAGATTTTGGGCCAGTCACGCAAACCGTTCGACCTGTACGCGCAACCATAGAATTCCAGAAAAAGCATAAACACATGCGCAGATCACGCTTAACAACTCCGCAGCCATGTATCCGACCGGTACGAAACTTGGCAGATCCCAATGCCTATGGTTCTTGATCGTGTATTACAAATTTCAGCCAAATCCATCAAACGGTTGCAAAGTTATTAAGGTGCAAAATTTTGGTGTTTAACATAGAAATGGCTCCTCAACCCTAACTATGGTAGCACTACCGTGCTACCATTATTTATTTTATTTTTATTTAGTTTTTGTTAACCGGGTAAGTGCACTAGCCAGCAAGTAACTGTTTTCAGGCACGACCCGGGAGGTAAAATTACAGAACATAACGATACAGTAAGGATAACGAAAATACATGATGCACAGAAATACAGGAAGATACATATGGCAGGATACAATGCATGACAAAGGAAAATACAAGGCAAAATACATTTCAAGGACATTTTCCATTGAGCGCATACATAAAGTGCATTGAAGGACCTAGGAAAGGGGAGAGGATAGGTGTAGGGTAAGCCAGAAGCAAGATGGAAAATGACAAAAGGGGGAAGGTGAGGGGGTGAGGAAAGGATAGAGGGAAGGATAGAGGGACAGGGGCCAAAGCGGGGGCTAAAGAAATGGCTAAGAATATAAGGACAGAGGGCGGTGGTAGGAATAGGGAGGTAGGAGGGAGAGAGGAGGGATGGCCGAGAGGAGGAGGGAGTGAGGGTTAAAAGAAAGCCGGTAAATACGGCAGCGGCGATACAAGGTTCCAACCTGCGGCCGAGTCGTTGGAGCCGAAAGACGGCAAGCGGAGAAAGGGTGACAGGGGGTTACGGCAAAAGGTAGCAGAATGCGGCTGAGCTGGTGGAACCGATAGACGGCAGGGCAAGGGTGATGATGCCGGTAAGAGGAGGAGAGAAGCGAAAGAGTTACGGCAGTAGCGGAAAAGGTAACAACGCCAAGCCGAGCCAGTGGAACCGAGAGACGGCAGGGCAGGGAAGAAGAGGTCGGTAGGAGGAGGTAAGTTTACGGCAAGTGGAGGTATTAGGGAACAATGCTAAGCTGGGAGGGTGGGACGAGCGAACGGGCAGGGGTGACTCGGAGGAGGTAAAGGCGAGGCAAGCAAGCAGAGAAAGGAAGGGGAGGGGAGGGGAAAGGAGAGTGCAGGAGATGTGGTGGGAGGAAGAGAGGAGCAGGGAGTTGAGTGAAGGAAGGCTGAGGTGAGGGGAGAAGAGAACAGGGATCAAGGGAAGCCAAGTGGTGGTTGAAGTAAACAACAACTTGTAAATGGCAAAGCTAATATTTGGCATACAGTCAAACAGATTCAAGAAGCAATTATAGTAAAACATCACATAAAACAACATTGGGAAAGGCACAAGTGCTAGCAATAAGGAAGTGGGGAAAACAGGTTAAGAGCAAGGGGATCAGGTAGGATCAAAGCAAACACATTTGTCCAAAGCAGTAAGAAAAGTCCTGAGTTTGCCCTTAAAAGTTGCATGAGTAGGAACATCCCTTAGTTCCTGAGGCAGCAGGTTCCACAGGTGAGGAGCAGCATAATGGAAGGAGCCCATGCCCTTTTTTGTCCGACAGAGGGGGATGGATAATAAGGTCTGATCTGCAGATCTAAGGTTCCGTGTGGGAATAGCTGGTCTCAGGAGTTCTGATAGGATAGCAGGTTTGGATGTCCTTATGATGGTATCTGATAGATTGTACAGGTAGTATTGTCTGGTAGAGGAGAGGAGAGCCAGCCAAGGTCTTGATATAGTTGGCAGTGATGCTGCAGTCGAGGTGCTTTGGTTGCATACCTGCATACATTATTGAAAGTAGTGTCCCACAGATGCAGTGCAGATTTATTGGCCAAAGACAGAATGGGACAACCATATGTAAGGGTTGGCAACAGTATACCTCTAGCTACTGCCAGTTTAGCAGCAGGGGTAAGGAGGTAGTTGGTTCTATAGGCAGCCCCTAACTTGCAATTGACTGACTTGCAAGTATATACACACACACACACACACACACACACACACACACACACACACGTATATACGTATATATATATATACACACACACACATATATAT